>CM046444.1:23901269-23941269 GCA_025506515.1 Flaveria trinervia
TTCTAGATATCAGGCTAAGCCTAAGGTCAACATCTGATTGGGGTCAAGAGGATATTTCGTTATCTGAAGGGTACACCCACACTTGGGTTGTGGTATCCTCAAGATGAAGACTTTGAGCTCACGGGTATAATGACTCGGATTACGGGGGCTGTAAGATGAATTACAAGTCTACATCAGCAGGGTGTCAATCTTTGGGAGAAGATTAGTTACCTGGCAGTGTAAGAAGCAGACATCGGTTGCATTGTCAACCTGTGAAGCCGAATACGTTGTTGCTGCAAGTTGCTGTTCACAAATCATCTGGATTCAACAGCAAATGCAGGATTACGGTTTAAAGTTTTCTTCTACTCCTATTTTTGTTGATAACTCTACTGCAATTGCAGTAACTAAAAATCTGGTCCAACATCCAAAGACCAAACATATCGGTATAAATACCATTTCATAAGAGATTGTTTTGAAAAGAACTTAATTGATATGGTAAAAATTAATACTGATTTTCAACGTGCTGACCTCTATACTAAAGCCTTTGATAAACCACGTTTTCAATATCTGCTAGAGGTCAACGGAATAAAAAGCAAAGTGATGTTATTCATGATGATGATCATGTGTAGTCCGATGTAGCTTCGACATTCCTACATTTTATTTTACTTTATTTGATTTAATTTAGTCCGTTTTAAATTGAAACTCATGGTATTCTGCTGTTTATTAAAATCCTAAAATATTAAACTAGTTATGATGTTAGTATTTTAGGGGAAAATAAGTCAGCCGGTAACTATAAAAAAAAGAAGAGACGAGGAGAAGGAGTGGAAAGCTGATATAAGGTAGATCGTATTGTGATACCGATTCAACCCTTGGAATATGATAGTACACAGGAACAAATCAAGAGGGACTTTAAAATTTTATTTAGAAAGATGCAAAAATTCAAAGTATAAGTCTGTGTAGTCTAAGCAATACAAAAAGGGAAGATGATAGAAAAACTGGTAACTATGAAGGTAACACATAGAGAGTAGACCTAGAGGTTGCTAGATCACAAATGATATGTCGATAGATTCAGCACATTAGATGAGAAGACCTGACTGGTGATTCAAGATCAAACTAAGTTGTTCAACTGACTGTGGGCTTCCATCTTATCACTGGTTAACACAATCTACAATATTCCAATAAGGGGTAATGAGCATGTAAACGCCACAAATGTGTGCGGATGACCATAAATAGAGCAAAGCATGAAAAAAAAATGAAAGAAAAATGCTATCAAGCTAATGACTTATGTTGTTGGTGCATTGTGTGCAAAATAAAATTAAGCGGCTCTAACAAGGAGATAGGTGTGTGCCTCTCTGCTGTGCGATGGCACTGACCTGAGGATAAGCATAACCTAGATATTCTAGAATTCATTGTTGTTTGCCGCCTCTCTGCTATGCGATGGCACTGACTGAGGATTGGCTTCTCTTTGAAAGCTCTAAGAATAGTTCTTCTTGTAAAACTATCCGTAGACCGCTCAAAAGCTCCTGAGGAATGTTGATTACCATATAAGTGTGGGATCCACAAATGTTAGTTGAAATAATTAAACCTAAATCTATCACCAGTCTGTGTCAAAAGTCTGTGTATGGATTTAAGAGGACAAACATATTGACAATCATTGTGGCTGCAATTCTTGAAAGTTCAAATCAATGTGGTAATCTAATAGTTCCAGTATGATTTCCTAAAAGTTGCTAACGACTCTGGATGAAAACCAAGAATAGAGCATCAATAGATTTTGATAACAAGTCCCAAATGATTTGACTTGCCTGTATGATTCCAAATTGAATTGGTCCAGGTGTGGTCAATCTAGGTTGAAGCTGCCTATTCGGAACCAAATCCCGTAGATTTCCATCCTAGGATTTATCCTCACAAAAGCCAAAAAACAAGTTATTTTTACGTTAGTTTTAGTTTTTATCACTTAGTCCTTTATTTTTGTTGTTTGCCAGACTACATCATGAAAATCGATAAGGGATCAACTCACTAAAAGGGTCATGTCTGAGATGACCACCGGAATTTTCAAGTTTAAAGCAGTCACGTCTGATGGTGACAAAGTGTTTAAAGAGTCATGTCTGAGGTGACTAAATTGGTTAAAATGATCATGTCTGAGATGATCAAAAACTCATAATGTTATTTCAAAAGTTAAAAGGGTCTTAAAAGTAAAATGTTCAAAATGGCAGAAAATTTACTAAGTGGACCCATTCGCACGATTGGACCATGAATATGGACCAACCATGCGAATGGATCCCATTCGCACGACTGGACATGAAATTTAGTCATTCACCCAATGGCGTATAAGAATGATCCATTCGACTGAATGACAGGGTGCGAATGAGTCAGTCGACCGACTAAGACTCAGTCGGTTAACTGAGGGTGCGAATGAAAGGGCACGAATGAGTCAGTCGACCGACTGAGACTCAGTCCCCCGACTGACTGAGCCAATCGCACGACTGAACCTCAGTCGCCCGAATGAACTGAGCGAATGAGGCCAGTCGGCCGATTGAACTTCGGTTCAGTATTTAAAGGGCCTCAGTCGATCGCGCTGATACATCACACTCAATCGCACCCAAATCGCATTTCTTCCAGTTACTCTGCCAAAATTTATAGAGATCTTGTGTTCACATTGCTGTTGATTCTCTGACGCTCGATTGACGATTATACAGGTACATTGCAATTAAATCTCACCGAAATCAGAAGATCTTGAATCCAAATATGTCATATTCGAATGAAACAAGACCCAGACTGAAAAATGCCCTAATAACCTACATAAACTTAGCAAAATGTTGAAATTAAGTTTAATAGGTTATTAGTGACAAGATGGCGAGTCTAATGAACCATTAACCATGATAAATTACTTGAATTGGTCAAGATTCGAACCACAGGCGACTGAACAGTGGGACAAGCGACTGAACAGTGGGACAAGCGACTGGTCGTCCGGATGAACACCAATCGCATGATTGAATCTTGCGATTGGGTCAATCGGCCGAATGAACCAGGCGAATGAGTTCAGTCAGGCCGACTGAACCAATCACATACTCAATCAGCAGATTGAACTCAGTCGCATGTCTCATTCACTCGAACGAGCTCAGTCGCACGAAAGAACAAGCGACTGACTCCAGTCGCATGATTCATTCGCACGAATGAATCAAAATGATTTAAAATTACACTTAGAACTGAATTGTGATGTATTATGTACTAATAATTCTGTGTCTTGTGTTTCAAAAAATGGCTGATAGATGGTCCATTACCCAAAGCACAACATATGTGCTCACTTGGATCATACTACTCGGAACGGGGCCGAGTTCACAGAGATTATAGCCTTCTGAGACGCTCCCGGATACATAAGGCTATATCTACACCTTGCACACCCTACAGGTCATTACACAGGCATTCTGGGAGAATGCCTCAGTTAATCGCTCTCGTGAGCTGTACAGTATACGGAGCTCCATTCTGGGTCAGGATATCGAGGTTACTGCTGCTGATTTCCAGAAAGTTCTTGAATTTGGGGACGATACGAATCACCCCACCAAATTACATCCACTGACTATGAGGGGCTGCTTCCTCAGAATCAAGTACGCGGGGGACATAAACTCGGGTGTGCTCAATAAGAGCAACCTGTGCCCTCAGTACAAATACTTGGCACATGTGATCCTGAAGTGCATTGCTTCGAGGAGGGGGGGTTCGATGTACTATCAGATCAGACTCAAAATGCCTTCGTGGCATTGGTGCTGAACCACCCTTTCAGCTTTGAGTATGATCTTTCCTATCTGATAGAGAAACTGGAAGCAAAAGGGAAGGAAGGATTCTGTATGTACCCAGGTTTCTATAGCTAATCTTCAACGACAAGCTGCCACTTCCCTAAGGAGAGTCATGATGCAGTTACTTTGGAAATTATGGATGACACGACCTTGGGTCGAATGAGGGTGTATAGGGGCAAGCAAGTGAAGACCCTAGTGAAGAGGTTGATTGGCCATATGGCAAACGAGAACTATGTGGCGCCGAAAAAAGACGAAAATGGCGTCATGATGACAGTGACTCTGATTCTAAACCTATAGGTCTACCAGTTGATGACGACGATAATGACGACAGTGATGAGGTGGAGATATAGGCCCCATTCCATCTAGGGCCACTACCACTGATATACCATCTCCACTATCCACCCACGATGGAACTGAGTCTGCTGGTTTCCATCAGGATTTCATTCCTGATGAGAGGAAGAGGAGTCGGAAGAGGAGCCCTTAACACGAACTGTGGGAAGCAAGGTTGTTCCCACAGAACATGGGCTAAGGGTGGTTGGTGAACACCCCGAGACTCAGGAGAGACAGCCATGGATCGAGGGTATGTACCGGAGCCAGCTAGCAGGGTTGTAGGGGAGCATCCACCTTAATGGGAACGAGGAGAAAAAGGATGGCTCAACCCCATGGCCTGAAGAAGAAGAAAAGACGTCTCACCTTCTACCTCCACCACCACATCTGCCACCACCATAACCACTTCCACAACACATCCACCACAGCCACCACAACTACTACTACCACCCCACACCTCCCACCACTGTAGAGATTCCATCTACCACCATATCTTTCACTCCCACATCACCTCCACCACTTCACAGACCCATCTTCACTACAGCAACCACCACCACCGCTACCCACCAAGCTGGATCCTCAGCCCATCCCTCTCATCCATATGTATCACCTCTACCTCCAATTGGGGTAGAGGAACAGCTGTCTGCGCTCAATAGGATGGTGATGTGCCTATTAGCAACAGATGAGGAGAAGGCGGCTCAGATCCATCAGCTTGCTGATCTTACTACTGCTCAGTCTCACCAGATCGAAGAGCAGGCTAGAGTGATAAAGGAGCAGGCCAACAGATGGCTGCTCAGAGCCTTGAGATAGCCCAACTCCAAGCACATAGTGTCACATCAAACAGGAAGATAGAGGAGTTGGAGAAGGCGAAGAAGACAATCATGTTAAAGTTAAAGGGATCTAAGGAAGAGCCCTTGAAGATCAAAGAAGGAGACAGAGATGATGATGATGATGATGAAAGTGTGATGAGGATGATGAGACAGAAGAGGATGAGGGGACAGAAGAAGAAAGGACAGAGGATAAGGATGATGATGATACATCAGGAGGGAGATGCAGCTGCATCGGCCTCTGCTTCAGGTCAAGAAAGGAGGTCCAAGAACATACAAGACCAACCAGCTTCTTCTTCGGCTCCACAAGTGACGAGACATGATACAGGACAAAAGTAAAGATTAGATGTTATGTATTAATTACTTTTGTATTTGAATCATGTATTGAAATCTATGTATTTAATGTTTAAATTTAGTTTAATGCATTTCTGTTTTGATGAAACTAATGGTTGATGTGTTGATGTGTAAATCAAACAGATCCAAATTACCAAAGGGATGAGTTGATGTTGCTCCCCTTCAGCAGGTCAAGACTCAGCTAACAATGATTCTTGATCTGCAAGGGATCGTAAGGAGGTCGGTGAGTTATACCCCTGAAGAAGGGGAATAATTCACGACCTATCAAACGAGCAACTCGCAGATATTTCAAGCTCAATCCAGATGAGATAGTAAAGAATGCTCCGACATGCGACTCGACTAGTGACGAAGAGCTCAACGATGTTGATGAAATCGAGATTGAAGATGTAACTGCCGAGCACTACCCTCAGTACGCTGACAATGAGGGAAATGTGGTCCCCAATCTGGGTGAATCCTCATCAGTGATACTTTTGAGGTGTTAGACAAGAGGAGCAAGAGTCAGAGAAACATAGAGGAAACGGCCCAAGCCTCAATTGATGATGTTGATATTCGAAAGGCTGAGTGGGCTGCATGTTTGAAGAAGTTAGAGCCCAACGCACTGCACCGAACAGGATGCCTACACCAAACTCTACAGAGTCAAGAAACATCATAAGGTGACTGGCAGGATCATAGCGTGGGCGTATTTTAAGGATCTTAACGTATATGCGGTTAGAGAGAGAAAAGAGCATAGAGTACTTCAGATTTCCACATGATCTAAGACTCTACCAGGTTTTGAGCTCAACCAGCTGGCCAAACTAAAGCTCTGTATGCTGACCGAGGAAGATGTCAGGCTGGTTCGAGGCTACCCTAAAGAAGGAGACCACACCAAGGGGTTAACTTCAGACCCCAACAGCCTACAAGGTATATCAAAAGGTCTGAGATTGATGCCGTTACTGGAAAGCCGAAGATAGTGTTGAAGGTGGAGTCCTCCATGCACAATGTCAAGAATCCCACTCAGGGAAATGCCACAGGACTTCACCCCACACTTTAGGTGGTGGTACTACGATTGGAGAATAGCAGAAGCGGTCATAGTCCTAAACAAGGAGGGCCAAATGGATACGATCAGGGTATTCGACCCAATGTGGCTTACCAACTTGTCAGAAAAAGATGTCTACACGCTATACAGTGGCCATTGTTCTATGATACGCAAGATATTGTACAAGCCCTCCAGTTCCAAAATGTCATAAGACTCTGCTTCATTTGAAATTCATGCGGGAGTCACAAAAGAGAACAAGTACAAGAAATGCGGAGGTGATGCAGAAAACAAGACATTAGAGAGATCTAGGTCCAAGGGGGAGTTTGTTGATACATGTATGTCCCTAGATCATGATATGAGATGATAGATCTGTTCTCTGATTTTGATGTAAGTTGATATGATTAATGAAATGATATTGATTGTTTGTGATTTGTAATGACTAATATTTCATTAATGAGTAGATATTGAATTGGGTAATTAGGATAGTAGTTGTGTGAATGGTTACACATAATGTTTATTAATTAATACATCAAACTTAGCATAATGAAGTTCTTATGCGAATGGCCCATACGAATGGACCACACGCATAAATAACTTATAACGGATCAGTCGTTATGATTGACACATAAGATTGACTCAGTCGCACGACTGAACACTCAGTCGTGCGAATGGATCAACCGCATGGTTCAATCGCACGAACGAACCATGCTTATGGTCCAGTCGCACGATGAACAATACTAACCTATAAATACAATCTAATTCGTGAAAAACAAAGAGCATTCATTCCCTACGATTCCAAACGTACCCTAGCCTCCAGGATCCTCCCAATTTGTTCTCCAAGTTCATAGAACACATTAGATCGATTTCCAATCGATTTCTACGTTAGTTTCAATCTTTATTGATTCTTCGTGTGTTCTCACTGATTGGATCGCCAATCAAATAGGATTCCGCACTATTTGATCGGTTACATGCTAATCACTAGGTATTTCGTTCAAATACCAGGTCCTAACAGATAAGGTGAGTATTTCTATACCCCTTTTTCATATTTCACTTGGGGTGAAACATGTTACCTTATAATATGGGCCTGGACAGCCTAAACAAGCCTAATTGGTTGATCCAAGTACACTAGCTAATCGTACATACTTGTAAAACGTTGAGACTTGGAAAACTTTGTCAAGTTTGATGGGCATTCTGTTACATCTAGTACTTTGTTCTCTAACTTAAAACATGAATTGCATTTCTAATACTAATGTATTGAAACTATGTGAAATCTCACAAACATATGTTGCCTTTTATTTTAAACATGTTTAGGAATGCCCAAGTTTGAGGCACTTTTGAAGCTTTTCCACATCTAGGATTGACATAGTTAAATAATGAATAGCTTGTATAGTTCTTATTATGTTCTTTATTGAGACTTATGTTGGGTAATATACCTTTGAATTATGATTAAATATTTGGATTAATAATAGGATGTGGCTGTGAACGATCTTAACTCTCACTCCTTGACGTTCCGCCGTTTCAAGGTTGGGCGTGTGACAATAACACCAACAGATCATTATTTCATAAATTTCAACAAGCATTCAAAAAAATTTGAGAACATTCAAGCCTGTAATAAACAGTAAATAATTATCACCAAAAGTTACATGTAATATGTCAAAAGTAGCTAAGCTTCTCTAATCTAAGTGATTAAAGAGTGTTAGCCCATTAAGGGGGTTACAAAAACCCCAGCCAAACTATAACAATGGAGAAAAACATGATAAATCTAGAGATTTCAAACCAAAGATGAGTAGGATGGTTGTGGTGTAGTGAATCTTCTGAAATGTTTGATATTCAAAATAGCCCTTGAACTCTTGAAAGAACTCCTTCAAAGTTGCTGTAAGGATTCCTGAAGTCTGATGCAACCCAAAACTGCCTAAGTGTTTCAGCAACATGCACTAAGTACTGAAGTGAAGAATGCTTCGGAAGAATTACACAAAGCATTAGAAAATACTCTAAGTGTAATATCTTCCGAAGCCAAGACCAATATCTTCCGAAGCTAACATGAAGTCTTCCGAAGCTTGAAGAGACAAAGTCTTCCGAAGCTTCAACCTATGAAGACAGATTTCTTCCGAAGACTTTTAGTACACATGCTTTATCTGATGTACTGTTCCATAAAGCACCTTTTCCGCTGCGTCTCTGATAAGTCACCAACTTACAAGAGTGGTGAAAAGGTCCATGCTTTTGGTAACTGTACATTGAGGTCTTGAGTCTGAAACTTTCCACTTTATGTACTTTATCCTTTTGTAATGTATAAGGATGTGAGCTATGGCATGTCATAGTCACAAGGTCAAAAGGCAGATATGCCTTTTGATCCTACAATTGATTTTGTTAGTGTCTAGTCAATTGTATCCAGCTGGCTTTCATAGTATAGCCGGCTGTAGGTTGTAGTATAAGTATTCCAAGTTCTTGTATCTTTCCATATGCTTTGTAACACTTGTAAAAGAACTTGAGAAAGCAATATACTGCTCCCTTGAAAACTATACTCTCTTGTTCTGTCTCTTGCTTTACTTGTGTTCTCTGCATCACCTTTGGTTACCTAGTTCACTGTTTGATTAACGTTTAGTTAATCTCTCATTGTGTTGTTGTGTTGTAATTGTGTTCAAGCCCTTGAACGATCCTGCAATTGGTATCAGAGCTTCAGGCTCGTGATATAAGATCTAACCATCTTAAGATCCCTCACACACAAAAAAACTAAACCTTTTCAAATGGCTTCCATCTCAAAGACTGATATGGAGACTGGAACCATGAACAAATCCCCATTGATCACTCTTGATGACTTCGACACCTGGTGCATGAGGATGGAAGGCTTCATCAGGTCTCTTGACTCAAGAATGTGGGAATCTGTGAATATGGACCTTTCATACCTAGCACCCCCCCTGCTACCGGTGCTGGTATGATTCCTAAAGATGTGGCCAACTACTCAGATGAAGATAGGAAAAGAGTAGAGATTGACAGGAAGGCCATGACTGCTCTTCAGACTGCTATCCAAACTCTGTGTACAGAGGTTTTAAGAAGTGCAAAACAGCTAAACAGCTGTGGGATGCACTGAAGCTGATGTATGAAGGCTCCTCTGAAGCCAAGGAGAACAAGAAAGATCTTCTGAAGCAGCAGTTTGAAAATTTCACCTTTAAACAGGTGAAACCATGACCCAACAATACTTCAGGTATGTTGAGATTGTGGATACCCTTGTGGATGGAGGAGTTCCTCTTGAGAACAGAGACATTGTAAGGAAGTTCATGTCCTCACTTCCTAGGCAATGGACACACTATTGTGTGGTAATCAAGAGGACTGAGAACCTTAAAACTCTTACTCTGACAGAGTTATATGGGATTCTCAGTGGATACCAGATGGAGATGAACTTACAAGGTTCATCTGGCAACTCTAACAATCAAATGGGTTCAGCCCTTCATGTGGTTGAAAGGGACAGCATAGAACCCCAACATCATCTCCTATGCTACCCTGACAACTCACAAAAGGGTCCTTTCATCACCTTCCCGGAGACACCAAGGGAGAACTTTACTCAAGGAAGTCCATTCCAAGAGACAAGTTCTTCTCAAGCCTTTGTGTCTGCAGATGAAAGCTGTGGAAATTATCTCTTCACTCTTGAAGATCTAGACTGTATCCATCCAGATGACCTGGAATACATGGAGATAGTTCAGCAGATGGCTCTTCTCACTCACAGAGCCAAGAAGTTCTACAAGAGGACAGGAAGAAATTTCCAAGCAATGCTACCAGTGGTAAGTTTGGCCTGGATAAAAGCAAAGTTAAGTGTTACAATTGTAACCTTATGGGTCACTTCGCCAGGGAGTGTAAGGCACCCAGAGCAAATGGGGGTCAAACACAACTCAGACCAAACTCACCAACAATACCCCTCAGGCTGAGAAGACAAAGCAACATGCTGCGGTTGCTGTTGAAGAGGGAGGATTTGACTGGAGTTTTCAGGTGGAGGATGCTTCTCCAAACCAAGCATTGATGGCTGATCATGATGAAGCCAAGGTATTAGAACATCTTTGCTCCCCTGAATGCATTGCTAAAGTAAATAGATACAGGTCCTACAACCTAGAGATGAGATCTGATCTTGAGTCATTAAACATATTAAAATCTGACTTTAGAAAGTCTGAAAATGATTACAAGTTAAAGATAGAAGACTTGGAGAAAACTATTTCAGTACTAAAACATGAACATACAGATTTTAGAACTCAGATCCAAGATCTCATCACTAAGTTGACTAAGTGCCAGGCTGAGCTTGTGATCAGCAAAGCCCTGGCAGAGAAAAGTGTTCTTGAAGAAGAGACCTTCAAGAACATGATATCCTCATCCCTACACAATAAGGTTTGTTATCAAAATAGACAGGGACTGGGATCAAATGAGATAGCTCCTCCACACACAATCTTGTCTGTAAGATCTCCTAGGTGTGGAACTTGTGAAGATGAGCTTCCTCTCATAGATCCAGTAAGTGAGGGATGAAGAAGTGATAGTGAGGAATCCCTCTGAGAAGAGTGAAGAAGAGGATTCCTCCAAGGGCCACTATCCTTCTGAGGAGAAGAAATTAACTGTGATGACCAAGTCCAAGAGAAAGAACTTGATCAGGAAGAGCAAAAGGAAAGCAAAGAAGGCTCAAGAAATCAAGGCTACCTTTGATGCTAAGCAGAAACAAGTGTTTATCTCTGCAGGTTTCAAAGCAATAAGGACTGAAGACATCCACCAAAGCCTCTTATCTAAGAGTTCTGGTTCATGTTCAAATCATCTCAGTACAAAGAAGAAGACTGAGCTGCTGTGTACCACTGCTGCACAGCCTGGACCATCAAAATCCAAGAACAGTTCACAGCCCAAGGGAACTGTATCTGAATCTACCAAGATGAAGGTGAAAAAGGGATGTGACCAAGGCCAGTCTTGCTCTCAAAAGGAGATTTCTTTGAAGAAGAAAATGCTGTGTGTTATGTGTGAAAGTACTTCTCATATTGCCAAGGATTGTCCATACAATCCTAAAAGTACTATCCACATGACCAATACAAAGACTTCAAAGAATCTCAAGAAGTCTCAAGCTTCGGAAGGAAAGTCTGTTTCCTTCGGAAGCTCCAAATCAAAGAAGAAGGTAAATGGAAAATTACCTTCGGAAGCAAAGTTGGTCTCGGAAGAAAGGAGTTCTTCCGAAGTACTAAAGTCTACTGCAGTGACTGTAGATTCTTCCGAAGTATCAGTCATTAAAACTTGTGAAGCTCCAAAAGCTTCTAAGGTTTTGAAGGTCAAGTCCAAGACTCCAAAGGTGGTGTGGAAGTCTAAGAAAGACCAAATGACTGAGGTTTCTCCATCAACAACAGCCGAAGATCCCCTCTGTACAACCATAGGATCTATTACTGTTGCATTACCTTCTATTACACTTACTGAACCCAAGACAAGTAAGGCTTGGGTTTCCAAATGTAACTAATCATTTTCTTTGTGCAGGAACAGCTCAAGACAAACAAGAATGTCTGGATAATTGACAGTGGCTGTTCCAGGCACATGACAGGCGATAGGTCTTTACTTCATAATTTTGAGAGAATTGATGGAGGACCAGTTGCTTTTGGAGGAAATGAAGGTGGTTACATTTATGGAAGGGGCAAGGTCACAAATGGTAAGCTCAGCATTGAGAAGGTAAACTTTGTTAAGGAGCTTGGGTACAATCTTCTGAGTGTATCTCAATTTTGTGATCAGAGTCATAACATGCTCTTCACTGAGCATGAGTGCATTGTTCTCAAACCTGGAGTGGTCATTCCTCATGAGCATATTCTGCTCAGAGCCCCCAGGAAAGGGAACATGTACAAGATGGATTTGCAAGAAACATCTCCCTCTGGAGAAGTTTCATGCTTTCTATCTAAAGCAAATAGTGATGAGTCTTTCCTATGGCATAAAAGAATGTGCCATGTAAACTTTAAGAATATGAATAAATTAATCAAACATGATCTGGTAACTGGAATGCCAAAGAAAGAGTTTACAAGTGATGATCATTGTGTTGCATGCCTGAAAGGGAAGCAACACAAGGTATCTCACAAGCCTAAGGAAAAGAACTCCATCACTACTCCCCTACACTTATTACATATGGATCTCTTTGGCCCCACCAGTGTAATGAGTTTAGGAAGGACCTTATACTGTCTAGTGATCACAGATGATTTTACAAGATTCACTTGGGTTTTCTTTCTTAGAACTAAAGATGAGACTCCTGAGATTCTAAAGAATTTCATCTTAAAGATTGAGAATCAATGTGATCACAAGGTCAAAACCATAAGATGTGATCAAGGAACTGAATTCAAGAACCAAATCCTTGATACATTTTGTGATGACAAGGGTATTACAAGACAATACAGTGCTCCCAGGACTCCTCAGCAAAACGGAGTTGCTGAGAGGAGAAACAGGACACTTATTGAAGCTGCAAGAACTATGTTGTCTGACTCTAAACTGCCTATCACCTTCTGGGCAGAGGCAGTTAATACTGCCTGCTATGTGCAAAACAGAGTCTTAGTAGTTAAGACACATGGTAAGACTCCTTATGAACTTTGGCACAAGAGGAAACCTTTCATTGGTTTTCTCAGGTCATTTGGATGTCCCTGCACCATCTTGAATACCAAAGATCAAGTTGCCAAGTTTGCTGAGAAATCAGACGATGGACACTTCATTGGATACTCTTCTCAAGCTAAAGCTTATAGAGTATACAATCTCAGAACTAGAATCATTGAGGAGTCAGCCAATGTGACTTTCAATGAGCACACTCCCAGTGTGGCTGGTTCTGGTCCGGATTGGCTATTTGATCTTGATTTAGTTACCAACTGTTTTAAAAATTTGTGAGCATGTTTCAGGATCTGCAGAAAATTTAAATACAGGTGATCCTGATCCAAGATTTGAGCTTGGAAGACCTTCAGCTCCAGTTGGAAACTACTTCAGCAAATGAGGTTTCTATCAGCACAACAATGACAAATCCAGCTGATACATCTGGCATGCCTTCAAATTCCAGTTCAGAGGCCTCTCAACCAGATAAAGACATCTCAATTGCAGAAGATAACAATGGTGATGGTGAAAGTGATCAAGAATCTCTTGATGCTAATAACCATACCATAGATGATAACATCAATGATGTCACACACTCATTGGATCAAGTTAATCTTGATAAGTGTGATAATGTGGAGGATCAATCTTCAAGACCAGATCTAAATTCTCAAATTTGGATCTATCTCAGCAACTTGCTGTGATCCCTCAGCTAAGGATCCACAAGTCTCATCCTACTACAAACATCATTGGAGATGTTATCTCCGGGGTAAAGACAAGAGGGCAAACCCATGAAGCAAATGTTTGTCTTCACTCTTGTTTTCTATCCCAGTTAGAGCCAAAGAAAGTTGAGGAGGCTCTAAAGGATGGAAGTTGGGTTGAAGCTATGCAACAAGAGCTGCTTCAATTCAAAAGACAAGTTTGGAACCTTTGTCTCTTCCTCATGGGAAGACTACCATTGGAACCAAATGGGTTTTTAGGAATAAAAAGGATGATAGAGGAATCATCATCAAGAACAAGGCTAGATACTAGTTGTTCAGGATACACACAAGAAGAAGGGATTGACTACACTGATGTCTTTGCTCCTGTAGCTAGACTAGAAGCTGTTAGGATATTCCTGGCATTTGCTGCATCCAAGAACTTCAAGGTCTACCAACTTGATGTAAAGTGTGCTTCTTATATGGAGTGATTGATGAGGAGGTTTATGTCAAACAACCACCTGGTTTTGTAGATCCTGATCATCCTGATTATGTCTGCAAGCTTGACAAAGCTCTCTATGGGCTGCATCAGGCACCCAGGAAGTGGTATGAGACACTGTCTGAGTATCTCTGTAAACATGGTTACAGGAGAGGTACTATAGATGGAACTCTCTTCATCAAAGGACAAGGAAAAGACATTCTGCTAGTTCAAGTATATGTGGATGACATCATCTTTGGCTCAACCAATTCAAGGCTCTGCAAAGACTTTGAAAAGCTGATGAAAGATAGATTTGAAATGAGTTCAATGGGAGAACTTAATTTCTTTCTGGGAATTCAAGTGAAGCAGGTTGAAGATGGCATTTTCATAAGTCAGTCAAAGTATGTTCAAGATATACTCAAGAGGTTCAACATGACTGATTGTAAACTGCTAAGACACCCATAGCCAGAAACCACTCCTTGGTCCAGATCTTGAGGGGGAGTGTGTAGATGAGCACTTATACAGGGCTATGATTGGGTCTCTTATGTATCTTACAGCTAGCAGGCCTGATATCATGTTTGCTACATGTATTTGTGCAAGATATCAAGCTAATCCTAAGATGTCTCACTTAATCACTGTGAAAAGGATTTTAAGATACCTCAAAGGTGCCTCAACACTTGGTTTATGGTATCCAAAGAATTCTAATTTCAATCTGTATGCCTATACAGACAGTGATTATGGTGGTTGCAACATGACTGCAAAGTCTACATCTGGGGGATGTCAATTTCTTGGTGGAAGGGTTGTCTCATGGCAATGCAAGAAACAAACCTGTGTGTCTGCATCAACTGCTGAGGCTGAATACATTGCTGCTGCAAGCTGCTGTGCTCAAGTGCTTTGGATTCAAAATCAGATGCTAGACTACGGATTTAACTTCAAAGAGACTCCTATCCACATAGACAACAACAGTGCTATCTCTATCACTGAGAACCCTGTGCAGCACTCAAGGACCAAACACATCAACATCAGGTATCATTTAATAAGAGATAACTATGAAAAGGGGTTAATTAAACTAGTCAAAGTTCACACAGATGAACAATATGCTGATCTGTTCACAAAAGCTTTTGATGAACAGAGATTTAAGTATCTGATATCAGCTATTGGGATGATAACTTTGAGTAGATTTTTTCTTAAAACTAATTCTAATTATTTCTTCTTAAAAATATGTGTGTCCTAAGTTGTCTAGTTCATCACTTTCATAAGCTCATGTTTTCTTTGAATGAAAAAACTCTTTTTGAAGACTTTCCTTGGATTCTTGAAAATTTTCTGATACTTCGGAAGATAACATTTTACCTTCGGAAGAAAAAATGTCTTCAAAATAAATGACTGTCTAAGAAATTTTACCTTCGGAAGAAGTCAAAATTTATCTTCCGAAGCTTAAAATTCTCAACTTAGACACTTATTCATTTTTAAGGACTTTTTCCTTCCGAAGCAAAAATTACTTTCGGAAGCTTTGTTCATTCTTATACAAAGCATCCAAAGTTTATTTCTCTTCCGAAGCATAAATCTTTAAGACTCTCAGGAAAATTCTTCCGAAGTCACTTTAGCTTCGGAAGCTTTTTCAATCAAACTTCCGAAGACAAATTACTTTCGGAAGCTTTTCGAATTCCAAGAAAACTACTTTTTGAGCAAAAAGGTAAACTACTTTTTCAGAGGTGGGACCGACATACGGATTTCAAAGTTTATCCTCTTTCATTAAACTTTATCTGAAATCCTTCTCTCTCATAAAACCCAACGGTTTCCCCTCTTCTATCATCTGCTTTTCTTCCATACCTAAAACCCAAAGCTTTCTCTCTGAAATTTATCCCATTCTTTTCTCTTCATCTCTGAGCTACCTCACAATGGCTGACCTTACACACAGAAATGATCCTCACTTGCCATGCAGCTACACAGACAACACAATCAGGTTGCTCTGTTATGCTCTGACAAAGATCCTCATTTCTCAGAGGTTTGCCGTTTCTTGTCTTTGTCTCACTACTTCACCTCCCTAACCATTGATCCTCCTCTATATGAGGATCATTTGCTTGAATTCTGGAAGACCTGCCAAGAGGTCATTATGGATGGGGAGAAGGCACTGTCTGCCACAGTGCAGGGGAGAACAATTTTCATCACTCCGGCCATCATCAACCGACATCTTCAGCTGGATGATGAAGCAGGTGAAGTGTTCTTTCCAAAAGAAGCGGTTAATCATTCCTTCGAGCAGATGGGCTATGAAGGAGATTTCTCTGTAAAGACCTTCAGGAAAGGGAAGGTCTCATCCCAGTGGAAATACCTGCTCCATGTGGTTATCCACAGCTTATCAAACAAGCATGGTGGATGGGACCAGATTCCTGAGGATCTCTCCTTTATAGTTCATGGGATGGTTCAGGGGGTCAAGTTCAGGTATTCACAATTTGTTTATACTAATTTACTTGCAAACTTAGACTCCTTAGAATATTACATGTTTCCTAGATATGTTCAACACATTCTTAACTGTGAACTGGGCTCACAGTTGAGGGAAACAGGCAATATTCTTAAACTGGGACAGATGAAGCCCGGCATCTTTAAAATTATGAAGAAGCCAACTGTAGGCTTCTCAGGGGTAGAAACAGCCCTAGTCCCAAAAATGTTAGAGCTCATTGCTCAAGGTGACAACATAGCAGTCCAAGCTAGTGTTGAACCACACCTACTGCTCTCCTACCCTCTTCACAACCTCCATATTCATCACCTACAAAAGAAAATCCCAACGAACCCCTGCTCAGGCTATTGAGTCTGTGCAGGCCCCCAAATACTCAACCTTACAGGAAGAAGTGGACTCCAGAGCTCCCACTTCTCCTGAGGAGCAAACCACTCCCATTACTTTACCTATCAGGGCTGAGGTTCCTCAAGCTCAACCTGATGAGCTCATTAGCCCAACAACTGTAAGCCTTCACTCTGAGTCTCAACACTCAAGTGAACAACCTTCAGGGGATAGCTACCATCCCCAGCCTTTGGATCTAAACCAACCAATTCCCAACCTATCCTTTTACACTGATGAAGACTTAGGATTCAGTGAGTACCATGAGTCTCTCTTCTCCCCTACTCAAAGAGAGATGAGTACCTCTGACTCTCCTCAGTCTATCCCTCATCAGTCACCTATTACTGAGGTGGACACATCTGAACCTGTTCAGGATGTCCATATGGAAGAGGCTCTCACTTTTGAAAGTGATTACATCATTAAGACCTCAACCATGGCAACTCAGCCCATTGGCATCTTAACTGAGGTTGCCAGTGAGCAGAGGAAAACCAGCAGCCAAGAAACTCAAGCTGGTGGTGAGAGAAGGGACTTTGGTCCAATCCTCTCATCCCCCAGTGATTCTTCTGATGAAGATGAGGGGAATTTGAGACTAAAGGTACAAAATTGTCACAAACATGCACCTATCTAGTCTCTAAGGTTAGTCACTTGGAATCTCAGGTGACTACCCTGCAAAACAGGGTCAATGATCAGCAACTCCAGATTTCATATCTGCAGGAAAAACTAGCTGGAGACCTTTAAGGAGAGCTCAACCAGGAACACAAGAACCTGTGGAAGTGATTGATTTATCCTCCAGCTCACCTATGCAAGTGGGTGATGCTACCAAAAAGGGGGGGAGAATGTTATCACAACCACAGAACCTGGGAGTTCTTCAAAGAGAATGGACATAGAGGACTCACCATCCTCACTTGCTGTTGTGCATTCTCAGCAACTTCCTCAAGTTCACATTAATGTGGACTCTATAGACTCTCTCATCAGGAGTCTCTTTGAGGAAGGTATACCAAGGGCTGTCTCATCTCCACCACATGGAACTGGCAACTACATCATCAGATGGAGGTATGATGATGACAGAAGAGCCCTCATACTTCACAGAGTTCAAGGTCAACAAGAAGTCTTTCAGTTCCAAAGCCTGAGCTTCTATGAAGGACTGGATTTAGTCAACATGCCACTTGTCAATCCAAGCAAATCTAGACAAGCTGACAGGCTGGCTCAAAGAATCCAAGACAGGATCCTTGCAGAGTTCTCTCTAAGAAGGAGACTTAGGCAATCAGGCAATGTCATCGGTCAACTGGATGTTGAGGTGGACCCTAAGATTAGTTTCATAGGGGAAACCTTGGCTGAAGGCCCAGTGGCAGAACCTGAGACCCTTGTCTCACCATCAACAACTGCTGCAGAGGTCCAAACTCCATCTGAGACACCTGCTGGTGAAGGTGTTTCTCAGCCTCTCTCTGGCCAGAGCATGGAAGCTACACAAGCAATGAAGGCCAAGCCTCAATCCACCCTGAGTCACAAAGGTCTGTTGGTGACAAAGGGAAAAGGATAATGACTCCTGAGGAAATTGAGGAGGAAGAGAGAGAGAGGAAAAGGAGGCTAAGGGGAGAAAGTTCTTCTGGGTCATCAAAATTCATGCAAGCTGCAATCAGGGCTGCCCCCAGACCAAATACTCAAAATGATGAACAAAGGGCAGTCAGGATTAATTATTACAGACCAGGAACTATGATGTTGATGAAATCATCTCCCTCCCCTTAGAAGAGTTGAATGAACTGGCTGACATGGAAGTGTCAAGAGAGATAAAGGAGAAAGAGGATGCAAGGTTACTTCTCCAATTCAAAGAGGAGAGGAGACAGAAAAGACTTCACAAGCATACTCCCACTCTCTCTCCAGTTCAAGAAAGTCCTGCACAGGAAGATGTGGCTCCACAAGAACCTCAGGTAGATAAAGAAGAGGATAGAATCAAAATGATAAACTACCTGAGTGCCACAGGCTTCTATCAGGCAAATACACTTCTTCCCCTGTCCTATGACTTCATTGAGTTCGAGTACTTAAAGCAACTTGAGCTTGAGTTAGTCAAAGAAAGAAAAACAACCAAAAGGAAGCTAAGGGAAGAAGCTGCAAAGTCAAGAGCCATCATTCAAAAGAATGCAAAGAAGTCTGCTGACAGACAAAGAATGATGAGCTTCTTGAAGTCATATGGATTCTCCGGAAGGAGACTTGGTCCCATGTCTCTATCTACAATGGATGAGCATATAAGGGTAATCAAGCAGAAGATTAAAAGTGGTGAACTCATTGACTTGCACTCTCTTCCAAGTCAAGTCCCACCTGAAGTGGAGGTCAAGTTTGAACAACCAGAGACACCTGAACCAGAACCTCCAGCTGAGCCTCAGCAAACTTCATCTTCTGATCCAAGACAGGGTCAAACTCCCTCTCCTTCTGAACCTGTGAGGGAGGAACACCCAACTGAGAAAGACACTGATGATCAACATGGTGCTGCAGACCAGTCTTCTCAGTTAAAGACATTAAAGAGGAAGAAGAAAATGGCCTCTAAACCAAAGACTAAAAGAAGAAGCCAAAGTCATCTACCTCTACACCCCAGGCTGAATCAGATCAACCTGAGGAAGTGCATGATGAGGCAGCCCAATCTCCTATGCAAGTGGCTCCTCTAGCAAACGAGACACACCATCTTATCCTGGACTTACTCTACCAATCCAGAAAGATGGAATGTTATCAGAGATCAAGGTGTTGAAAATGTCTACTCATGGCAAGACATAATCAACTTACCTCTGCATGATCTCTTTGAAATGAGAAGATACTATGAGAGTCTTGATGATCCTGACCATCAAATGAAGAAAGGATGGTCTTGATTATTCTGAAGACTACAAACATTTAAAGATCTTCTAAGTGTTTTGGTAGCATCAGCCTAGGGGGAGTTTGTAAGGATTCCTGAAGTCTGATGCAACCCAAAACTGCCTAAGTGTTTCAGCAACATGCACTAAGTACTGAAGTGAAGAATGCTTCGGAAGAATTACACAAAGCATTAGAAAATACTCTAAGTGTAATATCTTCCGAAGCCAAGACCAATATCTTCCGAAGCCTAACATGAAGTCTTCCGAAGCTTGAAGAGACAAAGTCTTCCGAAGCTTCAACCTATGAAGACAGATTTCTTCCGAAGACTTTTAGTACACATGCTTTATCTGATGTACTGTTCCATAAAGCACCTTTTCCGCTGCGTCTCTGATAAGTCACCAACTTACAAGAGTTGGTGAAAAGGTCCATGCTTTTGGTAACTGTACATTGAGGTCTTGAGTCTGAAACTTTCCACTTTATGTACTTTATCCTTTTGTAATGTATAAGGATGTGAGCTATGGCATGTCATAGTCACAAGGTCAAAAGGCAGATATGCCTTTTGATCCTACAATTGATTTTGTTAGTGTCTAGTCAATTGTATCCAGCTGGCTTTCATAGTATAGCCGGCTGTAGGTTGTAGTATAAGTATTCCAAGTTCTTGTATCTTCCATATGCTTTGTAACACTTGTAAAAGAACTTGAGAAAGCAATATACTGCTCCCTTGAAAACTATACTCTCTTGTTCTGTCTCTTGCTTTACTTGTGTTCTCTGCATCACCTTTGGTTACCTAGTTCACTGTTTGATTAAGTTTAGTTAATCTCCTCATTGTGTTGTTGTGTTGTAATTGTGTTCAAGCCCTTGAACGATCCTGCAGTTGCCACAAAATGGAGGAAAACTTGGGTTTCTACTCTAAAATTTGTCTTCTTAAAATGAAGAAGAAGAAAAAGAGGATTAAAAAGGGGGGCTGATGCGGGTCATGGCCATGATAGGATTTGTCATTGCCCATAATGCATAGGAAGGGGTTGCAGTTATCATGCCCTAACAGATCCTGTCATGGCCATGATATTTCTAAAACTTTTAAAAATCTTCAGGATGCCTGGCTTTCTTTTGAAATGCATCAAACAACCATTTGAGGTTACAAAATTCGAATAATCACATTTAAGGATCGATAACGATTATTGAAACAAAAATAACTTAAATAGAAAAGATATGGATATTAACCATGTTATTTATTCACTATCAATGGAACATTACGAGGTAGGGTATCTAATAAGTGTAAACACACAAATACAATATCATACCTCAATAATAAAACGCATTTGTATGAGCAAAATGAGGCATCAAAGACATGACATCACCAAACAATTGTAATTGTATTTCATTTCTTACCGATCTAAAAGGCCATAAACTTCTAATGACGAGTAGTACATACTCGTATGAAAATCAATTAGTATCCTTGTTACGTTAAACAAAGTACAACCATCTTAGCATTTATACTTACGATAAACAAGTTAATATCTCTTTTGTATTTATATAGTCAACTGATGTAAACCCAACTTTTGTAACACTAATCTTTCTCATTATGTAAACACCTTACAAGTCTGATATTCAACATAGACAAACCATATAAGTGTTCTGGTCATATGTCTTTCTAGCAAAACTTTAAAGATGTAACATGAGCATAATAAATGACAATTATGTAAGGCCCCGTTACGGAGACTCACAGTGGTCATTCACAGCATTAAATACATTATAAATTACAAGCTAAGCAGCGGAATTATTTTAAACAAAAACATTCATTTCATTAAAACCATATTGTTGAGCAATACACTATTGTTTAACCGAATACAAAAGAATGTTTAACCGAATACAAAAGGAATTGTTTAATTGCATTACAAAACAACAAAACAATAATAAGTATGAATGAAGTCAGTCTTTCCTGCCGAGTAGCTCCACCTCATGCTATCCTCATCAATATTACCGGTCAACTTAAAATGTATAAAACAGCGTTGCTGAGTGAGTTCTAGTTTTCAAAGTAAGTAAATACTTTCTGTATGTATACATATGACAATACTCTTTTTATGAAAATCATCTCTTATAACATGAGCACGCATTACTATACAATCAGGTAATGCTTCATCACTTTACTGTATGCTGTTTACTCGGTACTCTTTTATTTTTATCTTCACTATCTATGTAACCAGTGAGCAATATCCTAAACTATGTGCGCAGGGGAAATGGTGTTGGGTCCTCTATTCCCAAGGGGCTCTACATATTGTATACAAGGCTGGCCCGGACACCTAGGGTACGCTGCAAAGGTCCGCCATCTCAATTGACTGGCCCCGTGATCATCTGAGGGTAGCTAACCCGCATCACAGTTGAGCTGACGACCTCATGGTCGTGTACCTCCTATAAGCTTGCAAGACTTATTAATGTTTTAAATTAGGTTCCACTTTTCTTCTTCATTTCTCTTTCACTTTATTATTAGTAACACTTTATGTACGATATAAACACACCACATAAAGTCACTTACTAGTAGCAATAAGTAATAATAATAATAATAATAATAATAATAAAGCATCATAGCAATGCATGAAACCAAGCATTTATAAGCCTACTCAAACCTCGGTCAAAACCCTAAAAGCACAGACTCTCAAAAATTATGTAATAAATTCTAAGTGTTTAGGCGCTTTGACACTATTTGGGCGTATGGGCCCTGTTTGGGCGTTTTATCACTATGCAGGCACATCAGCCAACACTAAACTGCCTTAACACTTAGGCGCATAAACCATTCAGAGCATGGGCATATTGGGGCGTATGGTCCATTCAGACGCATGGACACTTAGACGCATGGGCTATTTGGGCGTATGGAAGCTTAGGCGCATGGGGTTATTCAGGCCCATGGGCACTATTGGGACACATGGCCTACACTTAGTCGTCCGACTAATATCTAGGCGCATGAGGGTACTATTCAGGTGCATGAGTTACACTAATCATTTCTAAGGCATTTCAAGGCGCATGGGCCTTATTTAGGCGCATGAACCTTCTGTTCAACATGTTCCTAGGATATTTTCAAACCCAACATCAAGCCTAATGTTCTAAGCTTACCAAGGCTATTCTAATCATGAAAAACTTAATAACACCAAGGAAAATCATCAAACATGCATATACATACGGGTATACATACATAAACATTATATGATCATTTTAATACATTTTCAGCCCCAAGAAGAGTTTAAAACAAGTAAAACCGGGGACTAGAAACTCACCTCGTGCAACTTTGGGTGTATCTTCCTTCTAACCCGTTTCCAAAAGAGTTCAAACACCTACAAACCCACAAAACACATGTAAGGCCCCATTCCTGAAGACCTCACAGTTGGTCATTCACAGCATTAAATACACTAAACATTATAGATTTACAAACTTACGCAGCGGAAACATTTTAACAAAAACCATTCATTTCATTAAAACATTGTTGCTAAGAAATACACTAGTTTAATCGATTACAAAAGAACTATTTAATTGCATTACAAAACAACAGTAATAATTGGTATGAATGGATGTCAGTCTTTCTCTGCTGAGTAGCTCCACCCTCGTGCCATCCTCATCAATATTTACATGCCAACTAAAAATGTATAAAAGTCAGCGTTGCTGAGTGAGTTCTAGTTTTAAAAGTAAATAAATACTTTCTGTGGGTATATAAACGAAAAATACTATTTCCATGAAAACTTCATCACTTTATACATGAGCACGCATCAACTATACAATTAGGTAATGCTTCATCTCTTTATTGTATGTCTTGTTTACTCTGTATTCTTTTATCTTTATCTTTCACTATCTGTATGGACCAATGAGCAATACCTAAACTGTATGTGCGGGGGAACGGTGTTGGGCCCTCTTTATCCCACAGGGGTTCTATATACTGTATACAAGGCCAACCCAGACACCTAGGGTATGCTGCAAAGGTTCCCAGTCTCAATTGACTGGCCCCGTGTGCATAATAGGGTAGCTAACCCGCAACACAGTTGAGCTAACGACAACATGGTCGTGTACCTCCTGTAAGCTTGCAAGGCTTGTTATATTTTATTAAAGGTTCACTTCTCTTCTTTATTGCTCTTCCTCTTTATTATTAGTAATACTTTACGTTACGAATATAAACACACCACGTAAAGTAACATACTAATAATAATAATAATAATAACAATAATAATAAAATAAAGAGCAATCATAAAACAATCATAATCATGCATGAAACCCATCATTAATAAACCCTAGTCAAACCTCGATCAAAACCCTAAGAGCACAAACTCCCAAGAATTCTGTAATAAATTCAAAGTGTTTGGCGCTTAGACACTATTTGGGTGCATGGGCCCTATTTAGGCGCTTCATCACTATAAAGACGCATCAGCCAACACTTAGCTATTTTAATACTTAGGCGCATGAACCATTCAGGCGCATGGACACTATTCAGGCGTATGACCCATTCGGACGCATGGACACTTAGACGCATGGGTTTATTCGGTCGTATGGAAACTTAGGCGCATGGGAATATTCAGAAGCATGGGTACTATTGGGGCGCATGGCCCTACACTTTAGGCGTCTGACAAATTTTCTAGGCACATGAGGGCACTGTTCAGGCGCATGAGATACACTTATCATTTCTAAGGCAAATTTCCAGGCGCATGGATTTATTTAGGCGCATGAACCTTCTGTTCAACCTGTTTCTAGGATAGTTTTGAATCCAAACATTAAACCTATCTGTACTAAGCTTACCAAGGCTATTCTAAGCATGAACAACCTATAAGCATCTAAGAACCATCATCAAACATGCATAATACATACGGGTATACATACATAAACATTTGAAAATCGTTTTAATACATTTTCAGCCCCAAGAAAAGTTAAAACAAGTAAAACCGGGGTCTAGAAACTCACCTGGTGCAACTTGGGTGTTTCTTCCTTTTAACCCGTTTGCAAATGTGTTCGAACACCTAAAAACACACCAAAACACACACACGGACACACACACAAGCACATAAGCGTATAACCGAGACAAAAACCCAACATGAACACTTAAAACTTTGAATTCTTACCTTGAATTCAATTCTCTTCTTCTTCTTTTCTTCAACCGTGAGTTTCTCTGCTCTTTCTCTCTAAACCGATGAAAAATAGTGATTTAAAGTGAGGGTGGGCGGCCATGCCCACCTTTACACCAACTTTTGTACTTTTTTCCTTTTTACACATTTAACCCCTCAACTTGGGTTATTGACATTTCCTTTCTTTATTCTTCAACTCTTATTTTTTCTTTTCTTTTTAAGAAATAACCGGGTGTTACAAGTCCACCCCCTTAAATAGTTTCGTCCCCAATACCTGTTATTCCTCAAACAAATGAGGGTAATGCTGCCGCATCTCATCCTCAGTCTCCCTTGTAGATTCGGATCCCTTCTTGTGCTTCCACTGTACACGCACAACAGGAACCACTTTATTCCTTAGTCTCTTCTCTTTTCGATTGATGATTGCCACTGGTTGCTCTACATAGTTGAGCCTTTCATCTACTTCGATGTCTTCCAGTGGAACAATCATGTCTTCATCAGCTAAGCACTTTCTCAGATGAGATACATGGAATGTCAGGTGAATTCCACTTAACTCATCTGGTAACTCCAATCTATAGGCCGTCTCTCCTACTCGAGCAATGATTCGGAAGGGTCCTATGTATCTCGGGCTTAGCTTACCTCGTTTCCTGAATCAGATGATACCCTTCCAAGGTGAGACCTTCAACATATCCCGGTCACCCACCTAGAACTCAATCGGTCTGCATCATTTATCAGCATACGAATTCTGTCTATCTTTAGCTGTCCTCATGAAGGATTTAATCTTCTCAAGCTTCTCAGTCGTAGCCTCAATGACCTCGACGCTCCCCAATTCCTTCTAGCGTAGCCTCAATGACCTCGACGCTCCCCAATTCCTTCTAACCAATATCACCCCAACAAACAGGTGTTCTACATCTCCTACCGTATAGCATCTCATATGGTGGCATGCCAATACTTGCATGATAGCTGATATTGAATGAGAATTCAGCTAACGGTAAGTGGTCATCCCAACTTCCCCCAAAATCAATCACACACGCCCAGAGCATGTCTTCTAGTGTTTGAATGGTCCTTTCTGACTGACCATCAGTTTGGGGATGATATGTCGTGCTAATATGCAACCTCGTCCCTATGGCGTCATGGAATTTCCTCCAAAATTTAGATGTAAACCGGGTGTCCGATCAGATACAATAGACACCTGCACACCGTGACAAGTTACAATTTCCTTGATGAATAGATCTGCCAACCTCTCAGATGAATATGTCTTGCGGATCGGTAGGAAGTGAGCACTCTTCGTCAGACGGTTGACAATCACCCATATGGCATCGTACCCTTTTGGAGTACACGGCAGCTTCGTGATGAAGTCCATGGTGATGTGCTCCCACTTCCATTCTGGTATATCCAAAGGTTGAATCTTCCCATATGGCTTCTGAATCTCGGCCTTCACCTGTAAGCAAGTAAGGCACTTACTCACATACCCCACCACATCGCGCTTCATACCCGGCCACCATTAATCTTTCTTCATATCTTGATACATTTTTGTGGCACCAGGATGAATGGAGTATCGAGTCTTGTGAGCTTCATCCATAATCCTCACACGTAGATCCCCGAAACGAGGAATCCACACACGACCGAACCGGGTTCTAACACCGAGTGTGTTTTCTCCCAATTCTGCGACCAAACCTCTCATTATTTCAGAGTTAAGATGATCTTCTTTTAGTGCCTCATCTTGAAACTCTTTGACTTGCTTCATTACATCGGAGGTCATGATTAGTTGATATGCTTTCACCCGAATTGGCTCGGGCCTCTCCTTTCGGCCAAGGGCATCAGCCACCACGTCAGCCTTGCCCGGATGGTAATGGATCTCGCAATCATAATCTTTTATGAGCTCCAACCATCGTTTGTGTCTCATGTTCGGGTCCTTCTGCTCAAAGAAGTACTTCAAGCTTTTATGGTCTGTGAATATGGTGCACTTCGTCCCGTAGAGATAGTGCCTCCAAATCTTTAACGCAAAGACCACGGCTGCTAGCTCCAAGTCATGAGTAGGATAATTGCCTCATGAACCTTCAGCCGTCGGGAAGCATAGGCTAAACTTTTCCTCTTTGCATTAATACACACCCCAACCCCGAATAGGAAGCATCAGAATAAACCACCAGATCTTCACTTCCATCGGGTAATGGCAGAACAGGAGCTTGATTCAACCTCGCCTTCAGTTCCTCGAACACCTTCTCTTGAGCTTGACCCCATATAAACTTTACATCTTTCTGGGTCAACTTGGTCAATAGGGAAGCGATCTTGGAGAAGTCTTGGATAAACCTTCTATAGTAGCCCACCAAACCCAAGAAGCTCTGAATCTCAAATGGCGTCTTCGGTGACTTCCATTGCATCACTGCCTCCACCTTTGCGGGGTCTACCATAATCCTATCAGGATTCACCACATGACCCAAGAATTGAACTTCGTGCAACCAGAACACGCACTTGGAGAATTTGGCATACAACTTCTCCCTTTTTAATGTCTCCAACACCTTCTGAATGTGACTGGCATGCTCTTCTTCGCTCTTCGAGTAGATCAGAATATCATCAATGAACACCATAACTGATCTATCCAACATGGGCCGACACACTCGATTCATCAAATCCATAAGGAAGCTGGCGCGTTAGTTAGACCAAAAGACATAACGAGGAACTCGTAGTGTCCATAACGCGTACAGAAAGCTGTCTTAGGAATGTCTTGTTCCTTCACCTTCAATTGATGGTAGCCAGATCGTAGGTCTATTCTCGAGAACCAACTGGAACCTTGTAGCTGGTCAAACAAGTCGTCAATCCTTGGTAACGGGTAACGATTCTTCACCGTCAACTTGTTCAGCTCTCGGTAGTCGATGCACATTTGCATACTTCCATCCTTTTTCTTTACAAATAATACCGGAGTACCCCATGGAGAGATACACGGTCAAATGAATCCCTTATCCATCAACTCCTGTAATTGGCTCATGAGTTCCTTCATCTCAGTAGGAGCTAATCGATATGGTTCTTTGGAAACGGGTTGAGCACCGGGTATCAAATCAATTTGGAACTCAATCTCGCGATCCGGTGGCACGCCAGGTAAGTCTTCCGGGAATATGTACGGAAAGTCGCACACCACTGGAACCTCAGATAATTGCGGTACCGACGCATCCACATCTTTTACGTAGGCCAAGTAGGCACTACATCCACGTCTCATGCACTTCCCTGCCACCGCCATCGAAATCATCTTCGGGATCGTAGTAACGCGATCTCCATAAATCATAACCAAACTCCCATTTGGTGCAACTAATCGAATCATCTTCTTACGACATACGATGTTTGCTTCATAGGTTGCTAACCAGTCCATCCCTAGTACTACATCAAATCCACCTAGGGGCATCACGTGTAACCTAGCAGCGAACCTATGACCTTCTAGTTCAATGGCACAAGCTCTATCACATCAGTAATTCTCATGGACTTGCCAATAGCGGTTTCTACGTCGAATGGTTCATCGACATTTCGACTACTAATAGGCAACTTAGCATAAAAATTAGTGGAAATAAAACTCCTACTAGCGTCGGAATCAAACAATATAGAGGCACAAGTTTGGTTTACTAGAAACTACCTGACATAACATCGGGATCAGCTCTGGCCTCCTCCGGGTCATGGTGTAAGCTCTAGCGCCTACCCTCCACCCTCCTTCCTCCGGCTTCTTCTTCTCCGCTCCAGAGCTCTCCGCCCTCGGCTTCTTACAGTCTCTAGCGATTTGGCCAGGCCTGCCACACCTGAAGCATACATTCATTATGATCCTGCACTCACCGGTATGCTCCTTTCCACATCTGCCACACCTTTTCAGCCCTGATCTTGACGACACCCCACGGTCGTCCCCCTTCACCTTTTTGTTGTTTAGAGTAAAACCACCACATCCAAACCTCTTCCCATTCTAGTTTTTACCATCCCCACTCGTCTTCTTCACCTCCACCATCCTCTCTCCTCGCTCGCTCATCATACAATCTACCCGCCAAATCCACCGCCGATAGAAAGCACCCTGGCTGAGCAGCAATCAGGTTCCTGTGAATATCAACCGGCAGTCCCTAAATGTACCTCTTGATATTCCTTGACAACGGTGTCACTTGATCCGGCACTAGCCTCGCCACCTCGTTGAATTTGGTGGTGTACTGCTGGTGGGTCATCGTTCCCGCTTCAAGTTGCAAGAACTCCCTCTCGATTTTATCAAGTTCCCGGTGATGACAGAATTCATCGATCACCAACTGCTTAAACTCTTTCCATCGCATTTTCCCAATGGCTCTGGCACCCTCAGCTTGGACAATATTGTCCCACCAACACAGCGCTGAATCGACAAAAGAGTGAGTCGCGAACTTCACCTTTTGGTCCTCGCGGCACTCACTGATCTCCAAAACTACCTCCATTTCCCTCACCCAACGGTAAGCTGCAGCAACATTGCCATTACCATCAAAAGTCGAGGGTTTACACCTTTGGAACGCCCCATAACTGCATCCTCCGTTGCTACCCCTACTACATCATCCTCCTCCTCCTCGGACAACACATCTCATGCTCTGGTTGTTCCTCCTCCCTTCTGCTTCCCTTGCCCGTTGATCCCTTTCTATTCTCCTTCTCCTTCCTCTCCTCGCCTCTCACAGCCCTGATGACTTCAGTCACTACAGACGGTAAGATTGTCTGCATGACCTGGTGTACCTCATCAACAATCGCCTCCCTAGCTGAGGCATTCAAGCTAGCATTCCCGTTCTCTTCGCTCCGACCATGGACCTCAGGGTTCTCATGGGTCGTCTCAGGAGCCTTAGCACTACTCCTAGTCACACGCGGATGGCCTCTACCTCTAGGAGTCATGGAAGATTTTCGTCCAGCCATCCTCTAACACGCTATAAGATTCAAACACAAACACGGTCATTCAAGGTACAACTCAGTTTATGTCAAGTATAGTAAGTCCGTAATTACAGTGGCCAGTTGTGATTAGCCACTTACTTTACTCTTCATACCCCAAGCATTTCTAATCCTGACTTAATCAGTATCTAAATCTACTAAGAGCACATAAATCAAATAGCATGCGCACATAATACCGGTTAACATTAAGAAGGACATACCTGATGGCACGTAGCTACTCGGGCTGACATCCCTCCAGTTATCCCATTTTCATTTTAAGTTTAGGTTTAAAAAGTTTAGTTAACCCAATTCTCTTAAACTTTGGCTCTGATACCAACTTAACGCCCCGTTCTCGAAGAAATCACAGTTGGTCATTCACAGCATTAAATACACTATATGTTATAGACTTACAAACTTAAGCAGCGGAAACATTTTTAACAAAAACCATTCATTTCATTAAAACACTATTGCTGAGCAATAACTATTGTTTAATCGATTACAAAAGAACTGTTTAATTGCATTATGAAACAACAGTAATAATTGGTATGAATGGATATCAGTCTTTCTCTGCTGAGTAGCCCCACCCTCGTGCCATCCTCAGCAATATTTACCTGCCAACTAAAAATGTATAAAAGTCAGTGTTGCTGAGTGAGTTCTAGTTTTAAAAGTAAATAAATACTTTCTGTGTGTATATAACAAAAATACTCTTTCCATGAAAACTTCATCACTTTATACATGAGCACGCATCAACTATACAATGAGGTAATGCTTCATCTCTTTACTGTATGTCTTATTTACTCTGTATTCTTTTATCTTTATCTTTCACTATCTGTATGGACTAATGAGCAATACCCTAAACTGTATGTGCGGGGGAACGGTGTTGGGCCCTCTTTATCCCACAAGGGATTCTATATACTGTATACAAGGCCAACCGACACCTAGGGTATGCTGCAAAGGTCCCCAGTCTCAATGACTGGCCCCGTGTGTATAATAGGGTAGCTAACCCGTAACACAGTTGAGCTAACGACAACATGGCCGTGTACCTCCTGTAAGCTTGCAAGGCTTGTTAACATTTTATTAAAGTTTCACTTCTCTTCTTTATTGCTCTTCCTCTTTATTATTAGTAATACTTTACGTTACGAATATAAACACACCACGTAAAGTCACATACTAATAATAATATTATTATTATTTATCAATAATAAAATAAAGAGCAATCATAAAAAACATATCATAATCATGCAGAACCCATCATTATCCACAAGGGTTTCTATATACTGTATACAAGGCTGACCCAGACACATAGGATATGCTGCAAAGGTCCCCAGTCTCAATTGACTGGCCCCGTGTGCATAATAGGTAGCTAACCCGCAACATAGTTGAGCTAACGACAACATGGTCGTTTACCTCCTTTAAGCTTGCAAGACTTGTTAACATTTTATTAAAGTTTCACTTCTCTTCTTTATTGCTCTTCCTCTTTATTATTAGTAATATTTTACGTTACGAATATAAACACACCACGTAAAGTCACATACTAATAGTATTATTATTATTAAAACAATAATAAAATAAAGAGCAATCATAAAACAATCATAATCATGCATGAAATCCATCATTAATAAACCCTAGTCAAACCTCGGTCAAAACCCTAAGAGCACAAACTCCCAAGAATTCAATTCTAAGTGTTAGGCGCTTAGACACTATTTCGTCGCATGGGCCCTGTTTAGGCGCTTCATCACTATACAGGCGCATCAGCCAACACTTAGCTGTTTAATACTTAGGTGCATGAACCATTCAGGCGCATGGACACTATTCGGGCGTATGACCCATTCGGACGCATGGACACTTAGACACATGGGTTTATTCGGTGTATGGAAACTTAGATGCATGGGAATATTCAGACGCATGGGTACTATTGGGGCGCATGGCCCTACACTTTAGGCGTCTGACAAATTTTCTAGGCGCATTAGGGCACTGTTCAAGCGCATGAGATACATTTATCATTTCTAATGCAAATTTCCAGGTGCATGGACTTATTTAGGCGCATGAACCTTTTGTTCAACCTGTTTCTAGGATAATTTCAAATCCAAACATCAAACCTATCTATTCTAAGCTTACCAAGGCTATTCTAAGCATGCACAACCTATAAGCATCTAAGAACCATCATCAAACATGCATAATACATAAGGGTATACATACATAAACATTTGAGAATCGTTTTAATACATTTTCAGCCCCAAGAAAACTTAAAACAAGTAAAACTAGGGTCTAGAAACTCACCTGGTGCAAGTTGGGTGTTTCTTTCTTTTAACGCGTTTGCAAATGAGTTCAAACACCTAAAAACACACCAAAACACACACACGGACACACACATAAGCACATAAGCATATAACCGAGACAAAAACCCAACATGAACACTTAAAACTTCGAATTCTTACTTGAATTCAATTTCTTCTTCTTCTATTCTTCAACCGTGAGTTTCTCTGCTCTTTCTCTCTAAACTGATGAAAAATAATGATGTGAAGTGAGGGTGGGCGGCCATGCCCACCTTTACACCAACTTTTGTACTTTTGTCCTTTTTACACATTTAACCCCTCAACTTGGGTTTATTGACATTTCCTTTCTTTATTCTTCAACTCTTATTCTTTCTTTTCTTTTTAAGAAATAACCAGGTGTTACAACACACACACACCATGACCACACACACAAACACATAAGCATATAAGCATATAATCGAGGCAAAACCCAACATGAACACATAAAAACTTTGAATTCTTACCTTGAATTCGACCTCCTCTTCTCCTTCTTCAAACCCGTAGCTTTTTGCTCTCTCTATCTCTCTAATCAGAATGAGAAAAGGTGATGTGAAGAGAGGGTGGGCGGCCATGCCCACCCTACACCAACTTTTTGTACTTTTGTCTTTTTTACACTTTTAACCCCTCAACTTGGGTTTATTGATGTTTCTTTTCTTTATTCTTCATTTCTTATTTTTCTTTTCCTTTTAAAGAATAACCAGGTGTTACAAGTCCACCCCCCTTAAATAGGTTTCGCCCCGAAACCTGTTATTCCTCAAATAGACGAGGGTAATGCTGCCTCATCTCCTCCTCAGTCTCCCATGTAGATTCAGATCCCTTCCTGTGCTTCCACTGTACATGCACAAGAGAAACCACTTTATTTCTCAGCCTCTTTTCTTTTCGATTGATGATTGCCACTGGTTGCTCCACATAATTGAGCCTTTTGTCTACTTCGATATCCTCCAGTGGAACAATCATGTCTTCATCAGCTAAGCACTTTCTCAAATGAGATACATGGAATGTTAGGTGAATTCCACTTAACTCATCTTGTAACTCCAATCTATAGGCCACCTCTCCTACTCGAGCCATGATTCGGAAAGGGCCTATATACCTTGGGCTCAACTTGCCCCGCTTCCTGAATAGGATAATGCCCTTCCAAGGTGAGACCTTCAACATAACCTGGTCACCACTTGGAACTCAATCGGTCTGTGTCGTTTATCAGCATACGACTTCTATCTATCTTTGGCTGCCTTCATGAAGGCTTTAATCTTATCAAGCTTCTCAGTCATAGCCTCAGTTACCTAGACGCTCCCCAATTCCTTCTGACCATATCACCCCAACAAACGGTGTTCTGCATCTCCCACCGTATAGCATCTCATATGGTGGCATGCCAATGCTGGCATGATAGCTGTTGTTGTATGAGAATTCAACTAACGGTAAGTGGTCATCCCAACTCCCCCCAAAATCAATCACACATGCCCGAAGCACGTCTTCCAATATCTGGATGGTCCTTTCTAACTGACCATCAGTCTGAGGATCATAAGCCGTGCTAATATGTAACCTCGTCCCCATGGCATCGTGGAATTTCTTTCAGAATTTGGATGTAAACGGGTGTCACGATAAGATACAATAGACATCGGCACACCATGACGATTTACAATTTCCTTGATGAATAGATCCGCCAACCTCGCAGATGAATATGTCTCGCGGATAGGTAGGATGTGAGCACTCTTCGTCAGACGGTCGACAATCACCCTTATGGCATCGTACCCTTTCGAAGTACGCGGCAGCTTCGTATGAAATCCATGGTGATGTGCTCCCATTTCCATTCCGGTATATCCAAAGGTTGTGTTTTTCCATACGACTTCTGATGTCCGGCCTTCACCTGTAAGCAAGTAAGGCACTTACTCACATACCCTACCACATCGTGCTTCATACCCGGCCACCAATACTCCTTCTTCATGTCTTGATACATTTTTGTGGCACCAGGGTGAATGAAGTATCGAGTCTTGTGAGCTTCATCCATAATCTTCACATGTAGATCCCCAAAACGAGGAATCCACACCCGTCCAAATCGAGTTTTAACACCAAGTGTGTTTTCACCCAATTCCCCAACCAGACCTCTCATCCTTTCAGAGTTAAGATGATCTTCTTTCAATGCCTCATCTTGAAACTCTTTGACTTACTTCATTACATCAGTGGTCATGATCCATTGATATGCTTTCACCCGAATCGGCTCGGGCCTCTTTTTCCGACTAAGGGCATCAGCCACCATGTTAGCCTTGCTCGGATGGTAATGGATCTCGCAATCATAATATTTTATACGCTCCACCATTTCTCTGTCTCATGTTCGGTCCTTCTGCTCAAAGAAGTACTTCAAGATTTTATGGTCAGTGAAAATGGTGCACTTCGTCCCGTACAGATAGTGCCTCCAAATATTTAATGCAAAGACCACGGCTGCTAGCTCCAAGTCATGAGTAGGGTAATTGACCTCATGAACCTTCAACTGTCGGGATGCATAGGCTATACCTTCCCTCTCTGTATTAACACACACCCCAACCCCAAGTAGGAAGCATCTGAATAGACCACGCACCAAATCCTCGCTTCCTTCGGGTAATGACAGGACAGGAGCTTGAGTCAACCTTGCCTTTAACTCTTTGAATGCTTTATCTTGAGCTTGACCCCATACAAACTTAACATCTTTCCGGGTCAACTTGGTTAGTGGAGAAGTGATCTTGGAAAAGTCTTGGATGAATCTTCTATAGTAGCCCGCCAAATCCAAGAAGCTACGAATCTCGGATGGCGTCTTCGGTGACTTCCATTGCATAACCGCCTCCACCTTTGCCGGATCCACCATGATTCCGTCAGGATTCACCACATGACCCAAGAACTGAACTTCGCGCAACTAGAATGCGCACTTGGAGAATTTGGCGTACAACTTCTCCCTTCTTAATGTCTCCAACGCCTCCTGAAGTGACCGGCATGCTCTTCTTCGCTCTTCGAGTAGATCAGGATATCATCAATGAACATAATCACTGATCTATCCAACATCGGCCGAAACATTCAATTCATCAAATCCATAAAGGCAGTTGGCGTGTTAGTTAGACCAAAAGACATGATTAGGAACTCGTAGTGTCCATAACCCGTACGGAAAGCTGTCTTAGGAATGTCTTTTTCCTTCACCTTAAATTGAAGGTAGCCAGACCGTAGATCTATCCTCGAGAACCAACTGGCACCTTGGAGCTGGTCAAACAAGTCATCAATCCTTGGTAACGGGTACCGATTCTTCACCGTCAACTTGTTCCGCTCTCGATAGTCGATGCCATTCGCATACTTCCGTCCTTTTTCTTTACAAACAATACCGGAGCACCCCACGGGGAGATACTCGTCAAATGAATCCTTTATACATCAACTCCTGCAATTAGCTCATGAGTTCCTTCATCTTAGTCGGAGCTAATCGATATGGTGCTTTGGCAACGGGTTGAGCAGCGGGTATCAAATCAATTGGAACTCAATCTCGCGATCCGGTGGCACGCCGGGTAAGTCTTCCCGGAATACGTCGGAAAGTCACACACCACTGGTACCAGCGAGATCAATTATTGGGTACCGACGCATCCACATCTTTTACATATGCCAAGTAGGCACTACATCCACGTTCATGCACTTCCCCGCCATCGCCATCGAAATCATCTTCGGGATCGTAGTAACGCGATCTCCATAAATCATAACCAAACTCCCACCAGGCGCACTAATTGAATCATCTTCTTGCGACATACGATGTTTGCTTCATAGGTTGCTAACAGTCCATCCCTAGTACTACATCAAATCCACTAGGGCATCACGTGTAACCTAGCAGCAAACCTTGACCTTCTAGTTCTATAGCACAGTCCTCTATCACGTCAGTAATTCTTGTGAACTTGCCAATTGTGGTTTCTACATCGAATGGTTCACTGAAATTTCTACTACTAATAGGCAACTTAGCACAGAAATTAGTGGAATTAAAACTCCTACTAGCACCAGAATCAACAATACAGAGGCACAAGTTTGGTTTACTAGAACATAACCTGACACGACATCGGGGTCAGCACTAGCTTCCTCCGAGTCATGGTTAAAGCTCTAACACTTGCCCTCTGCCCTCCTTCCTCCGGCTTCTTTCTTCGCTCAAGAGCTCTCGCCCTCGGCTTCTTACAGTCTTTGTCGCGTGGCCCTCCCCGCCACAGTTATAGCACTATAGCACCCTACAGTCTCTAGCGATGTGGTCAGGCTTGCCACATTTGAAGCATACATTCATTCCCATTCTGCACTCACCCGTATGCTCCCTTCCACACCTACCACACTTATTCCGCCCTGATCTTGACGACACCCCATGGTCGTACACCTTCATCTTCTTGTTGTTTGGAGTGAAACCACCATGTCCAAACCTTTTCCCATTCCAATTCTTACCATCCCACTCGTCATCTTCCCCTCCACCACAGTCTCATCTCGCTCATCATACAATCTACCCGCCAAATCCACCACCGATCGAAAGGTACTTGGCTGAGCAGCAATCAGGTGCCTGCGAATGTCAGCCGCCAGTCCCTAGATGTACCTCTTGATCTTTCTTGACACCGGCGTCATCTGATCTGGCACCAGCCTCGCCATCTCGTTCAATTTAGTGGTGTACTGCTGGTGGGTCATGGTTCCTGCTTCAAGTTGCAAGAACTCCCTCTCGATTTTATCGAGTTCCCTGTGAGGATAGAATTCCTCGATCACCAACTACTTAACTCCTTCCATCGCATTTTCCGATGGCTCTGGCCCCTCAGCTTGGACAATATTGTCCCACCAACACAGTGCTGAATCGACGAAAGAGTGAGTCGCGAACTTCACCTTTGGTCCTCGCGGCACTCAATGATCTCCAAGACTGCCTCCATCTATCTCACCCACGGTGAGTGGAAGCAGCATTGCCATTTCCATCAAAATTCGGGGGCTTACACCTTTGGAACGCCCCATAACTGCACCCTCTCCGGTTGCTACCGCCCACTACATCATCCTTCTCTCATCGGACAACACAGTTCTCAGGCTCTGGTTGTTCCTCCTCCTCTTCTGCTTCCTTGCCCGTGTGATCCCTTTCTATTCTCTTCCCCTTCCTTTCCTCACTTCTCACAGCCCGATGACTTCAGTCCCACAGACGGTACGACTGTCTGCATGACCTGTGTACTTCATCAGCAATCTCCTCCCTAGCTGAGGCATTCAAGCTAGCATTCTCATTCTCTTACTCTGGCCATGAACCTTCGGGTTCTCATGGGTCATCTCAGGAGCCTTAGCACTACTCCTAGTCACACTGGACGGCCTCTGCCTCTAGGAGTCTGGAAGATTTCTGTCCAGCCATCCTCTAACACGCTATAACATTCAACACTAACTCGGTCATTCAAGGTAATAACTCAGTTTATGTCAAGTATAGTAAGTTCCTAATTATAGTGGCCATTGTGATGTTAGCCCTTACTTTACTCTTCATACCCCAAGCATTTCCTATCCTGACTTAATCAGTATCTAAATCTACTAAGAGCACATAAATCAATAACATGCGCACATAATACCGGTTAACATTAATAAAAGACATACCTGGAAGGCACATAGCTACTCGGCTGACATCCCTCCAATGTCCATTTTCAATTTAAGTTTAGGTTTTAAAATTTTATTTAACCCAATTCTCTTAAACTTTGGCTCTTACCCAACTTGTAAGGCTCCGTTTTGGAGACCTCACAGTTGGTCATTCATAGCATTAAATACATTATAAATTACAAGCTAAAGCAGCGGAATTATTTTAACAAAAACCATTCATTTCATTAAAACACTGTTGTTAAGCAATACACTATTGTTTAACCGAATACAAAAGAATTGTTTAATTGCATTATAAAACAACAGCAATAATAAGTATGAATGGATATCAGTCTTCCCTGCCGAGTAGCTCTACCCTCGTGCCATCCTCAGCAATATTTACCTGCCAACTGAAAATGTATAAAAGTCACGTTGCTAAGTGAGTTCTAGTTTTAAAAGTAAGAAAATACTTTCTGTAGGTATACATATGAAAATACTCTTTTTAGGAAAACTTCATCTTTTTATACGTGAGCACGCATTAACTATACATTCAGGTAATGCTTCATCACTTTACTGTATGCATTGTTTACTCTGTACTCTTTTATTTTTATCTTTCACTATCTATGTGGACCGGAGCAATACCCTAAACTATATGCGTGGGGGAAATGGTGTTGGGCCCTCTGTTCCCACAAGGGGCTCTACATACTGTATACAAGGCTGGCCCAGACACCTAGGGTACGCTGCAAAGATCAGCCAATCTCAATTGACTGGCCCCGTGAACCCGCATCATAGTTGAGCTGACGAACTCATGGTCGTGTACCTCCTGTAAGCTTGCAAGACTTGTTAATGTTTTTAAATTAGGTTCCACTTTTCTTCTTCATTGCTCTTTCACACTTTATTATTAGTAATACTTTACGTACGATAATAAACACACCACGTAAAGTCACATACTAATAGCAATAATAATAATGATAATAAAGCAATCATAATAATGCATGAAACCAAGAATTTATAAGCCCTAGTCAAACCTCAGTCAAAACCCTAAAAGCACAGACTCCCAAAATTATGTAATAAATTCTAAGTGTTTAGGCGCTTTGACACTTTTTGGGCGTATGGCCCTGTTTGGACGTTTTATCACTATGCATGTGCATCAGCCAACACTTAACTACCTTAACACTTAGGCGCATGAACCATTCAGGCGCATGGGCACTATTGAGGCTTATGGTCCATTCAGACGCATAGACACTTAGACGCATGGGCTATTCGGACGTATGGAAACTTAGGCGCATGGGGTTATTCAGGCGCTTGGGCACTATTGGGGCGTATGGCCCTACACTTAGTCATCCTACTAATATTCTAGGCGCATGAGGGTACTGTTCAGGAGCATGAATTACACTTAATCATTTCTAAGGCATTTCTAGGAGCATGGGCCTTATTTAGGTGCATGAACCTTCTGTTCAACATGTTCCTAGGATATTTTTGAACCCAAACATCAAGCCTAATTGTTCTAGGCTTACCAAGGCTATTCTAAGCATGAAAAACTTAATAACACCTAAGAAACATCATCAAACATGCATAATACATACGGGTATACATACATAAACATTGTAAGATCATTTTAATACATTTTCAGCCCCAAGAAGAGTTTAAAACAAGTAAAACTGGGGATTAGAAACTCATTTGGTGCAACTTTGAGTGTATCTTCCTTCTAACACATTTGCAAATGAGTTCAAATACCTAGAAACCCACAAAACACACACACCACGAACACACACACAAACACATATACATATAAGCATATAACCGAGGCAAAACCCAACATGAACACATAGAAACTTCGAATTCTTACCATGAATTCGACCTCGTCTTCTCCTTCTTCAAACCCGTAGCTTTCTGCTCTCTCTCTCTAATCCGAATGAGAAAAGATGATGTGAAGAGAGGATGGGCGGTCATGCCCACCTTTACACCAACTTTTTGTACTTTTGTTCTTTTTACATTTTTAACCCCTCAACTTGGGTTTATTGATGTTTCCTTTCTTTATTCTTCATTTCTTATTTTCCTTTTCTTTTTAAGAATAACCGGTGTTCTAAATTATGATCTTCCAAAGCGTCATTCACCTATATATGTTGTTGCCTTTGAAGTTGTATGTGCGCTTGATATACCATTCGAATAGATGTCATATTCCTCGTAAGTTTCTCTTTACCTTCCCCACCTAAATCTTGACATAAGATGTCTACTTTTGAAAAATGTGAGTCTTCTTTAGAGCATATAATATTTAAGAGTAAATGACAATTTTATCATTTATTAATACATGAAACTACACCATGTGTTCTTTAGTTTCAATAATTACATCGTATGTCCTTTTACATATAAATTGCACACATATATCTTTTACACTAACACTTTAAAATATAATAAAAAGAATTTTAAGTTTTT
>CM046444.1:23946269-23951269 GCA_025506515.1 Flaveria trinervia
AAGTTTCAAAAGTGTTCTAATTTAGTCACTCATGCATATTTTTCTCAAATTGGACCTCCAACCGATCAAATCGAGTCATTACCAAATTTTGTTATGACAAGAAAGTAATGATAGAAAAGATATTGGAGTTAGAATTTTCAATATATAAAATTATATTAAAAAATAAAAAAAAACATGTTAATTATGAAAAAAATAAAAAAAAAATGCCTAAAATTTACGTCAACGTTCTATATCAGCATCAAAAGATAGAAAAAAAATATTTTCTAACTGAATTGAAAAGTATAACATGCTAAAAAATATGTTATGACTTTTAATTTATATAATATATAAAAATGAGTGATCTAATTTGAACACTTTTAAAACTTGAGTTACTTAATTGGAATACTTTTGAAAGTTGGTTATTATTTTACAAAGTTACCCCTTTAAAAATAAAAGTTGTAAAGATCTTATAAAATAGAACTTGGTTATTAAATATGGTTTACAAAGTTAATGTTTTTTTAAATTTTATTTACAAAGCTTGTGTATAAAATGATAAGAACTTAAACTTCAGGGGCCATTTGTGTAATTAATGAAAACCTAAACCAAACACACCTTTCATTTCGCAAATCTGGCCGTTAGTCCGACGGAGCTCCGGCGAGCTCCGGCGACAGCCAAAACCGTCAAATTCAATCAATTTTCGATCCAAAACCGCTTCTAAATCTTTTTAGAAGGTGATTCGAACCTATATACATCAATTAACCACATTTAAACACCCGTTTCTTGTCTAATCGATTACATAACCGACTCACATTAAACTCTCTAGCCGTTCAAGCATTTACACATCATAATAACCTAATTAAACCAACCTTAATGATCATCTATCATTCACTAATCGTATACAACCTTCAATTCGATCTGAAACACAACACACATCACATACAACCATCATCATCATCTGCGACCTGCAACTCATATGAGACCCATGATCAAAGCAATAATAATCACAATTGATTAAGGGGTTTTGCACCTCGCAATCCTTAGGAGCTTCACGTTAAGTTAATTTGATTATCATCATCATTTTCATATCGGATCGGACTCAACTCGATCGCTTCTATCTTTCAACTGTACATCATCAAATCGATCTTATTTAGGTCATATAAGACACATAAATACTCGATTTGGTGTGGGGAACAAAAGCCCTATGTTTAATTTGTTAATCGACCTCGATTTATATTCAATTTGGATAAAAATCAAGTTAGGGTTCTTATAAATTTGGGGATTATTTAAAAAACGATTCTTATTAATTTATTTATGTTTTAAAACATGACTTGGGCTTTAGCCCACCGGTTAACACCTTATACAAATGCCGAAGAGGTCCCAGGTTCCACCCCGGGCACCCTCAACTCATTTTTTTACTTTTTCTTTTATAAATAAATTACATAAATTGGTATTATTCCATTAAATTAAAATAAAATTTATTTTCTTTATTTAAATTTAATCCAGATTCTAATTTAGAATTAAATAATTTAATGTTATAAAAACTATGACAAAAGTTATTTAAAGGGTTATCCTTTTATCACTTTATACAATGATCCTTAAATCAAATAAGTTATCTTAATAACTTGTTTAAATAATTGATTGTTTAATTGATTATTTTGACCATGAGTTTAAATAATTAATTATTAAATTAATTATTTACTTTCCACACTTAAATATTATTTCATCCATTATTATAAATTAAATATTACAGTAATACTAAACTATTTAATTATTTTGTCTAATCATGTTATATCATAAATAGTTATTAAAATTAATTATTTCCTTTCACTTTATATTCAATCTTTATTAAAACATTATTATAAATTAATTATTTAATTCTAATTTAGAAATAAATAATTTAATGTTATAAAAACTATGAAAAAAGTTATTAAAGGGTTATCATTTTATCACTTTCTACAATGATCCTTAAATCTAATAAGTTATCTTAATAACTTGTTTAAATAGTTGATTGTTCAATTGATTATTTTGACCATGAGTTTAAATAATTAATTATTAAATTAATTATTTACTTTCCACACTTAAATCTTTATTTCATCCATTATTATAAATTAAATATTACAGTAATACTAAACTATTCAATTATTTTGTCTAATCATTTATATCATAGTTATAAAATTAATTATTTCCTTTCACTTTGTATTCAATCTTTATTAAAATATTATTATAAATTAATTATTTAATTTCACTAATCATTAATTATCGTTTTTCAATCTTAATTATTTAATTGATTTATTCCATTGTTGTTGAATCAAACATAATGATTGCATTGTTTTAATTATCTAAACCCCAAATTCCACTTGAAACCCTAGTCCTCTTGTTAATTCGTTAAAACTTAGTATTAACTCAAATCTTGTAAATATTTATATTTAAGTGCCTTGTGGCGATTTACGTTGAAACGAAACCTATTATTTTTCACTAATCTCATTCTTGTAATTATTTTCCAAGTGAGTTTCCTTACCCCTTTTTACATTTTTTACACTATTTTGGGATGAAACATGATACTTATACATCATACACTTATAAACGTTTGAGACTTGTAATGCACTTGCAATTCATCTTTATATTTTTCATGGTTATTTGTATGTTGTAAGTGATTATATGAGATACATAGTTTGTTTACAATCATTAACTATTGCTAGCCTAGCGACATCTTAGATCTTTGGGCCTGACAAGCCTATTTGGTGCTAAAGCCGAGGTATTGCCGGCTCCTGATGGCATATGCTTGTTCATCATGGGAACCAAATACACTTAGCCAATCTTATATACTTGTAATCAAGTCGAGGTTTGGTTGTAACGATATGTGTTCTATAACCTTACTAACTTATAACCTATGACATGAATTACTACTTGTAACATTGTTATATTATGTATGAAAACCTTGGAAACTCACCAAGTTTTTAGTTGACCTTTTATTTTATCATGTTTCAGGTTTACTTCTTGTGGATTCTCTTCATGCTCATATAAGACTTGGACCTAGTTTAACTTAACATGTTATTTCTTTGTTTGATGCTTTTGTATTGTATGAACTTATTTGTCTTGTAATGTTTTAATAAATAATGATATTTAATAATATTTCAACTTAATTAGTTCCATGTGCTATGAGCAATCGACTCCCTTTCGTCTGCCCCGATGATTCTGCCGTCGGTCGGGGTGTGACAGTGTGTATGTGTATGTGTATGTGTGTGTATGTATGTGTGTCTGTGTATGTGTATGGTGTGTGTATGTGAGTGTGTATGTGTGTGTATGTATGTGTGTCTGTGTATGTGTGTATGCATGTGTGTATGTATGTGTGTATGTATGTGTGTATGTATGTGTGTATGTATGTGTGTATGTATGTGTGTATGTATGTGTGTATTTATGTGTGTATGTATGTGTGTATGTATGTGTGTATTTATATGTGTGTGTATGTGTGTGTATGTGTGTGTGTATGTGTGTGTGTATGTGTGTGTGTATGTGTGTGTGTATGTGTGTGTATGTGTGTGTATGTGTGTGTATGTGTGTGTGTATGTGTGTGTATGTGTGTGTGTATGTGTGTGTATGTGTGTGTATGTGTTGTGTATGTGTGTGTGTATGTGTGTGTATGTGTGTGTGTATGTGTGTGTGTGGTGTGTGTGTGTGTGTATGTGTGTTGTGTGTATGCATGCATGCATGCATGTATGTATGTATGCATGTATGTATATATATATATATATATATGTATATATATGTGTATATATATATATATATATGTATGTATATATATACATATATATTTACATATGGTTCAAATACAAAACAAGAGAAATTAAAAAATCTTTTAAACTAAATCTAAATCATTTGTTAGTTAAGATCTATGGTTCTTGATGATATTAGAAAGTGTTCCACATAAGTACAAATATATACTTTTTTATTTTAAAAAAATAGAACCTTGGATTTTAACCATAAATGGTGGAATTAATCACTCGCAAATAAAATTATCATGCTTCAAGTATTCTTGCATTATAACTCTATCTTTACGTGAAAATTACGCGTAAGTGTAACTGTTTTTGTGTAACAATTCCACCTCTAGGATCATTTGTTCACTTAGTATCAAAAAATCATATTGCATTCTAATTTAAAAACCCGCTAAATAGATCATAGTGGTGGATAAATGCCTGAATGCCCAAGATCTTGTCATATTTTTAATTAGAAAAGAGTAAATTAGTCATTAACTCACAAAACAAAAGTCAGATTTGACATGAAACTAACACGAGTCATACGCACTATCCCCTATTTTTCTAGAAAGATCCCCCATTCTTCTAAAACCGTTATAACTTCTTACACTGTTTAAAAATCACACCATTAAACTTATTACATTTTCCTCTATAATTACGTTATAGTCTATAAAAATTTTACGTAAATCACTTCTTACACTAGTATAAGTGGTGGTTATGTTATCTGGTGTGTCCTTACATTTATAATCTCCATGTTTATACCAATGTAATCTTTCTGATTTAGACCTGTATTTTTTTTTCAAGTTTCATTAGTGGTTATATTAATCTAACATGATAGTTACACCAATGGTTACATTAATATGACATGAGAGTCACACTAATGTAACATCTCGTAGCACTACTAATAAAATTAAGCCAAAAATATATGTCTAGAAAGGACGATCACGCAAGTGTAAGCATACCGACTACATCAATGCAAAGTCTATTTATACTAGAGTAATAACTTAACTTTGAAACTTTTTTCTCAAGACTATAATGGAAATAAAAAGAAAAATGGTACGAGTTTAGTGATACGTTTAAATTTTATTAAAATGAACAAATGCAAAGTTCCAAATTTGTTAAATTTTATTAAAATGAACAAATATAATCATTAAATAGTAATCAAAGTTTAAATATGTTTCACTTAACATTTATAAAAATATTACATAGAATTGGGAATCACTCTAGATGTATACACAACAACGTAGTTGTTAGGAAATAATAAAAATT